>OZ023208.1:50335825-50345825 GCA_963995525.1 Escarpia spicata
TTGTTGTTAAGTGATTTTCGACCAGAGAAAAAGTCGCGTGTTTTGACGAAAGGACACTTTGCTTCGTATTTGAAAAATGACACCTCTTACATTATTGTAGTTCGAAGAGTCATTACACGTTCTTAACATAAAATACGTATAATTAGTATAGTAATTTCTGGTAATTTCATATATGTTCCTTCCCATAATGTACGACGGATATAAGTAACTATAGTTGGTAGATATAATTTCGATAGTGTTCTTTGTGCACACATACACCACACGCACAAGGTAACTTGCGTGTGTACGTATTTTATACACACACATACGCGCGCGCAAACACAAACACACGTGCGCGCACTAAAACATGCATGTATATGTTGTATACATACAATTATATGCACACATAGACAACATACAGGCATACGTGCATACGTGCGTACGTTCATACATGCGCGCGCGCGCACACACACACACACACACACACACACAAATGCAAGCGTGCGCACGAGCATGCATATAATTAACAACGCTGCAGCTGTTTTTCACAGTAGTAAATGAGTCTTCCCTCTTCCAAGGCAGTCGTGCTTCGCTTTCCATGTCATTTTTGATCTGGGACACCAACTCTCCCGGGTGGTTGTCTCACGCTTTCATTGTTCGCATAGGGAAACCTTGTGGGCAAAAGTCTGCAGCGACTTGGCAATCTCCTGAAGTGTTAACCAGACGCACGACTAATCTTCTACACGTTGCCTCTGAAGTCGGACGTCCATGTCATGTTCCTTGCTTTGAAATCTAAGACTTCTTTGAACCTTGTTATGGGTTATAGATCTTTGGGTTTTGCGTTTTTCATTAGCATTTTGATAGTTGTTATACCTTTTTTCATACGTAGGTATCTCCGCTGCTCGGTTTTCACCAAAATGCTTGCGCACAAGTGTTGATACCCGAATCTAAACCCTGACAAAACTAACATAAATTCTTAACATATATAATTATATTCTTGTGGTTGGCATGGCAACGTGTTTTTTAGTCGTTTTACTGAATACGTACGTATTTCACCGGATTCCAGTAGGCCCACACGTGTCTTTTGCAGACACCTAATTTCGAATGTAATCTCAAAAGACGAGGAAGTGCATGGTGACTAATACATATTCATGATGTCGATACTACATTGGACTGGATGCTAGCCTCAGAGACCTGACCGACGTGCGCTTGTACCAGAAACGTGTTTGCTCTTTATTAGAAAGTATATGAGTTATGTCCGGTTTGGCTAGACTCAATATCGACGATGATCGATGTCCATAGACACGTGAACGCCCTTTACTGATCAAGGCACGTAGCAAATATTGCAATAATAAGTATTTCATAGCAAATCATGTTGTCCTTCTTAGTAGGAATTGGAGGCAGGCAGAGATCATCGTTTTCTATAAACCACAGATAGTATCAATACAACATAGTTAAAGAAGTATATATAGTCTCTCGACAAATTGGTCAGACTGTGTACAATAAGAGTGAGCGAGCATCTAGCCTTCTACATCGCATAGAAAGTCCCCCTTATTACCAGTCATTGACCTGGCAATTATAGTGATACACTACATAATAAATGATAAGATGAAGATGGATATCATGTGCGTGTGCGTGTGAGTGTGAGTGTGAGTGTGAGTGTGCCTGTGAGTGTGCGTGTGTACCAGTAGTAACACCTTTTTTTCATTTGAATAATGACACACACACACACACACACACACACACACACACACACACACACACACACACACACACACACACACACACACACACACACACACACACACACGTATGATGACACTACCAATCGTGGTCTTGTACAATGTGCTATCGTTAGTTATCCATCGTAACATGTGACGCGGGCTCCTCAGGAAGTGATGACGTATATCATGCAGGTCGACAGTTCTTGCACCGTTGGGTCTGTGTGCTTGATTAGCCCATTAGTTGAGGTAATTCGTGTTCTCCCCCTTGTGCGTGGCCATGATTGCATTCCCATAGCACAAGCTCAGGCTGACCGAGCTGTTAACGTGAACATTTTAATACGACTCTTTACACTGTTCTTTGAGAGTACTAAATTGTTAATATACTTCGTCTTCCTCACCTGAACAATTCGCCCAATGTTCTCGTATAGCATCAGTGGAGTCTATTGTTCTCATACATATGTTTGTTTCCAGCTTCACGTCCGTATAGTAGGATTGATTCTACAATGGATGTGAACAGTTTGAGTTTCACGTGCCTAGCCATGCTGCCAGACCATTTTATGTCCCATCCTCAGGCTTTCCTGCCTTCGTGATTCTGACTGGCTTCTCTATCAGATATCCTAGATACTTGTAATCATATTATTTCTCAGGTATCGCACCCCTGCATGTTGGCAGACATTTTCCCTCTACTATGCACTTCTAGGCATTCAAGAATATCCACTTGTTCAGCTATATGGGTGGAGTAGAACGCATTCTTGAAGACACCAACTTGTACGATTGCAGGGAGATTGTTCTTCTGTACTCCTTCGGTTATTCGCTCTACGCTTGTGTCAGTATTTGGGCTACAGATTCCCTCCTATCTTTAAGTCCGTTTTGATTCAGTTGCAAATGTGTCTAAACATTCAGCAGTAGGTCTGACGTGATTTAATTGAATATTCTTATGTTCACATCTTCTAAGTTGTATTTGTTTCTACGATTTGGCTACCGTCGGTTGCCTTCCCCAGGAATGTGGAATATATTTTTTCCAGTGAGATTGAAAGATAGACTAACATGCGCATGCGCATGCGACGCACTAAGGAAGTTATCTATATACGAAAAACAACACCGATTGTGAAAAGAGGCGAATGGTATTACCGATACGGCCAAGTGTGTGATAATCTGCCTGCCATAACTTCTGGCGAACAGAGGGAAATTTAAATCCCTTAATTCGTTTCAAAAAAGGCTACGAACGATAGATGACAGGTTGAAGCATGGCCAACTTCAAGTGTATTGTCCCAACTTGGAGAACACTGTCACCAGTATAGACCAGATATCCATGATGATCATTCTGTCGGTCGAAGAGTTTGACAGCAACAGGCTTATCCTCGTGTATTATTGTACTAATTAGATTGATGTGTGTTCGTGTGAGCCATGTTGCAGATGTGAATCATCACGCTATCGATCAGAGAGCTCGATAACTTCATGATTTATTCCATTTGGTCCACAACTTTTGCCTAACTTGATCGATTTGCTTTCCTCTGCCCTGCTGCATCCTCCACGACATGGACGCTGCTGCTGGTGGTGTGACTTAGTTATTGGGATTTACTGGAGTTTCCTTTTAACATGGGGCGCGAGCGGCTGCATGATTCCCACGGTCAGGATCGCGATCGGCGAAGAAACACACACACGCAAGCACGCACATACGCACGCACGCAGGCACACACAAACACACACACACACACACACACACACACACACACACACACACACACACACACACACACACACACACACACACACAAACACACACGGAGGAACTGATTCCGCGAACTGCCGTACGTAGGAGTAGCATATCTGCCACGGGCAGTATAGTCAACTACCACCCCTACTCTAATAAGAACCGTCAGCAATATGGCAGTGTTTAAAAGTAGTGCAGGAATTTCATCGTCAATCCCTTCTACCTCAGAAGTTTTTTTAAACACGAAGCCAAATGAAGTGATCATTTCCCTTTACGCGTCCAGCGTGCGTTGATCCCAGGCCAGATAATTCTGCTTATTTACCCTGATCCGTATCTGAATCCCCTAATTTGTCACAAGTGTCGCAAAATGCAGTTTGTGCAATGTTCGGAATGGCTGTATTACTTACAGACAGCATGCTGATGTGCCGTCACATGCCGCAGCTGGGAAGGCAAACGTTAAACAAATAAAGGTATTGCGTATATTTTACTATAATAGCAGCGGTTCTCTAAACGGGGATCATGAACCATGAAGGTTGTTTGACAATGTTTGCAAGGTCGTCCTAAACCCTGTGCATTGTTTGTTCCCGTACAGTGTACAGTAAAACCGCGCATTTACCCAAGACCATTATCAATCATGTTTTGGGAGGAACATGCTGAAACACGTCGTGTCATTTCTATTTTGAAGGATGCTGTCCACCATAGAAAGTGAAAACCTTCTCTGGATATCAAAGAACAGATGATAGAGGAATTAAGAAAGGCTGGTTTGTTTAGTATCCAACTCTATAAGTCAATTAAATCAAATCAAATCGTGACATTTGTAATTCGCCGTTCCAAAAATCGCTGCTCACGGCGCCGTGTTCGACGTTCAGTCATTCCTTCAATTCAAGGTGTGCATGCTACTGATGTTATGACACTGAGCTAACAACCAAAGACAACTATGTGATAAAGAAACTGTCTGTATTCTTAAAGCTGAATGGTTCGATTGATACGATATCTGGGAGTATGAGAGCACGTGATCTCCACTATCGCCAACTTTAGAACATAATAATGTCTGGGCATGGACTATGTTCGTGAAACATTTCTCTTCTGCACACACGTTCACCGCCTATCCAAAGTGTTGTTGCAACCAAAGAGAATATGTGGTTTTTACCAATGTCCTACAGAAATGCATAACGTGGCCTGGGGATGGTTGGGAATTACGACTAGGCTAGCTCATGGACATTATTTTGAACTCCAAGGGAAAGAAAGCTCGATCATCGATTCAGGACGATATCTGCGAGGGGCAACATCAAATTTGATCATCGAGCCCACGGGAAGCATTCAGGAATGCTTTGTAAGCTTATCTAAGACTCTTTACCGTCGGTGACATTGGCTACCTGAGACAAAGTCTGCGTCAGATTATTACTAAAATTGTTTTATAATCAGATCCATCCATTCTTTAGGTACTGTTGTATGCTTCAGAAAACATATGCCCATATTTTAAAGAAGGATGTGTTGACAGCCTACAGTTCATTGTCTTGCACAAGGTCAGACAAGTATCCACCATCTCAAGTTCTTTGTTCGTAATAGTAAATGCAGCATCTTCTTCCTTTCTTAGAAATACATTCAAGAGTCCAAGAACCATTATAAAGTTGTTGACAAGGGTGTTGTTAATAGTTTGTCATACACACCAATACACCTACACGCACCGCACGCACGCACGCACCCCTACCCCCACACACACAAACACACAAGACAGTGTTATAGTTGTCCACGGTGTACATATACACATACAAGGCAGGGCGTATTGCTTGTTATACACCCACACTGCTTAATTTTGTATAAATATACAACGAGAGACCAGTCAGGGCGTAAACACATAATTGTCCTTATCGCGTAGATGCGTTTGCTTGCGTCCGACGAGAGCTGAAACATGTCCACGTTGGTGCACAATCAATACGGTGCTCACTTCGTATCCTGATTGAATTTCATTTATATCAATAATAGGCTCAATCTGCGCCGCATCTGTGTGCGATAAAAAGGCAGAGATAGGCTAAATCTAGTTCGCCTATTTCTGAACACCTGAATGAACAATGGCGGCTTCTGTCCCGGTCGTCGACCGCATTATTAGGCTGTATTCTAAAGAACCAGAATTGTCTCTTGAGTCCTGGCACTCATGTTTTTACTTCACTTGTAAGTCTCAGAACAAAATATACTTTCTCTACGAATTCAATCAATGCTACCTATTCAGAGAGCAGACGGGTGTACGTGTAACAACAGGGAATTGGCCTGATAGCGACAAGGTTGCGGCAGTGTAGCGGCAAGGTAGCGGCAGGGTAGCAGCACAGTAGCGGCTGAGTAGCGGCATGGTAGCGGCCGGGCAATGGCAAAGTATCGGCATGGTAGCGGCAGGATAGCGGAAGGGCAGTGTCCGCCGCACTATACTACGCTAGTTCCTTATGTACAACATAGTACATGGTCATACTGGAGTCACAGCCACAAACATTCTGATGTATACTGACATACGCCCACACTCAAATCAAAGTTACACGATCAAACGTTGAAGAAGCAAGGCTGGGAATATTGCACTATGCATGTAAACACAGTAATCCACCACACGACAGCCTGTATAAACACATAATGATCCACCGGTTGATATCCAAAAGTAAACACACAGTAATCCCATATGTGACCCCTATGGAAACTCATAATGATCCGCCAGATGACACCCTGAACAAACACACAATGCTCCCCTAAGTGACCCCTATGTAAACACACAATGCTCCCCTAAGTGACCCCTATGTAAACACACAATGCTCCCCTAAGTGACCCCTATGTAAACACACAAAGCTCCCCTAAGTGACCCCTATGTATACACACAATGCTCCCCTAAGTGACCCCTATGTAAACACACAATGCTCCCCTAAGTGACCCCTATGTAAACACACAATGCTCCCCTAAGTGACCCCTATGTAAACACACAATGCTCCCCTAAGTGACCCCTATGTAAACACACAATGCTCCGCCAGATGACATCTTGAATAAACACACACCGATCCTCTATGCGGTACATATATAAACACACAATGATCCGCCTGATGACATCCTGAATAAACACACAGAGATCCTCTGTGTGAGCCCTACGTAAGCACACAATGATCTGCCACACGGCACCCTTCTGCACTGTTCATATTGAGCTGCACTGTTCCTTGTTTCCTGTCAGTGTACACCTTTTCGTATCGATTTTCCCAGGGAATGGGGATTAATGTTTCCAAGAAATGTTCAATATTGAAAACAACGACGCAAACAAATAAGCGATTGCGTGTAGTCCATGACAGCTCCCTTTGACCTAGTTGTCGGCTTTATTATTTCCTTTGATTGAAAGGGTCACGATGTGACAGTTTCTGACAATCCACTTGCAAATTCGTGCTCACCAGATTCATTAGTGAATCAACTGGTGCCGGCTCTGGGATATACAGTTTCTGTCTGGAAATTATTCCGGTAATCTTGGTTATATTGTTTTCATAAATCCCTTTGTAGGTCAACGGTAATGTTTATGATCTGCTAAATGGTAGGACCAGGTCACGTGGTTACCATGATTCGGAGTAATAAGACCAGGCGAAGTCCAATGTTCTAAAACAAAACAGAACGACCGTGTGCAACTGAACTGAAACGCACAATACACAATTAACAAATTTGTGGTATAATATGTTGTGCAAAAAAGGAGTCGATTCATAACACCCAGCCTTTAGTAGGGGAAGGTTGCCAAATGCACCGTTGTCTGCATTGAATCAGGCCATTTTCTCTCAAATGGAGACGGTTATCGCACAGCTTTCCATCCAGCCTTTCACTAAACAGTTATTTGAAGGAACAAAATGGTAGGCAGTTTGAAGTGTACAAAAAGGTGAGCATGGAAATCGTTTTTCTAGTCTTTTATAAATTGATGAGTTTTGTGTAGTGGGCATACGAGTAGTTAGAAGCGTGAATCATTCGCAAAGAACCCATGAAACATCCGGGCTTCTGCATTGCCCAGTTGACTACATTGAACCACTAGGGGTAACCTACACTGAATCAGGAGTATAGGAAACTGGGGCTCAATTGAGGGAAAACGTTTAAAGGGACATTGGTTCGTATTCTTAAATTGAAACGTTTCCTGATTTTAGAAATGTCCGTTTCCAATTCTACGTAATTCACCAAATGCTTCCCTTTTGGTATGGATGTGCGCATTTATAATATGAAATTGCCGTCACTGCGAAGAAACTATCGGTAAAACAACAAACATCCGACCGTTGCCATTTAGCTCAGGAACACATCGCAGAGATATACACTGAAATTACAGCAAGTGATCGGTCTGCCGGAAACATCGCTGCCTTGTGCATCCAGTCGAATATCTAAGTTTTCCTCTTGTCGAGTCCAATCGAGCTTCTAGTAGACCAGACGTCGTTACAACGAACCCAATAATTAACTCATCACTTGCTAATCGACAACATGTCGGAGTCGTCACCGTACTTCCAAGTAGCCCGCCAACAATTCCCAGAAGTCACCGCGATTACGAAGGTCCAGTGTCGCCTCGTTCTGGACCGACGTTGGTGTGACGGCTTATTAGGTAGACGGGTCGAGGCCTACTAACCCGCCGGAAAATGTCTACATCGATGTGGATAACATGTCGTTATCTGTTATATTCTCGGTTAATTGAACTAGCAAACATGACCATCCTCCGGGTGGCGCCACATAGGTATACACAGTCGCTGAAGACGATTCTCCAAATGTTCGTACCGGACGGTTATTGTGACGAAAATTTGCTCAATTATGTTACGTGAAACGTCCCTAAATCATCCGCGAACCGCGGACCAATCGCAGACAACACACGTACCGTTAGGAACAATCTACTTACGTCTGTTTCATGTCCAATACTAACCCTAAAACCGGTAGGAACCCTTAACCAACCGGACATTTCGAGACAAACATAAATGCGTTGCTTTTCTTCTGCAGGGTCGTATAGATTAATCCCGAGATGCAAAATGTCTAGGAGGAAAACGTTAACACACACATACTCATATACGCATACACGTGCGTCCGTACGTATGCATGCACACACAAACACATATACACACAAACACACACACACACACACAAACAGAAATAAACACACACGCACACGCACACGCACACATAATTTTATATAGATACAAACACATGCATGCACGCACGCTCACACACAAGGGCACGAACGCACGCACGCACTTGTGCACACACAGACACAATATAAACACACACACACACACACGCACGCACACGTTCACGCACACACACACACACACACACACACACACACACACACACACACACACACACACACACACACACACACACACACACACACACACACACACACACACACACACACACACACACACACACACACACACACACACACACACACACACACACACACACACAAACGTATCGAGACGCAGTCACTGAGTCGAAAGGAGGCCTCTGCGATACGTTGGAGTTGCGGTGTTCCCATGACAACTGGCAGCTGTTGACGGTGCCACTATTCTCTGCGTGGATATATGTCCTTCACGTTAATTATACCTGTATTATTCCTCTACGTGGAATCGCTGTTTCGCTTCACAAGTATCCACCTGATCATGTGTGTCCACACACCTAATCGTCAGCTGCGTTCTCCTAGCATTCACGAAGATTGAGCCAAGTGTCTTAATCGCTACTCGACACTAGCTCTGACCGCCAAGACGTTGAGGCGAGGCCGTGGCTTACAATCAGTGCCCACACACACGTTTGTGTCGTACGTCATCACCCTCTACACCTTCGCCAGCTCAACAGAATGTCTTAACATTGTTCGGTACGAAGATGATAATGTTACCAATATTTTGTGTGAAGTTTTCGTTTTAAAATGTCATCAGTTTGACATTTGTTTTAATCTTTTACATATCCTTATTGCTTTATACAACAACATTTATGTAACTACTAAATTCAGCAGTAGTAGATTATGTTAGCTTAACATTTATGTTTTAACTTCACGACCCGTAGGTAGACAAACAGTGTATCGTACAAGGTTATCGTGAATCAAGCATGTTTATTATTATTACATTATTATTATTATTATTATTATTATTATTATTAGTAGTAGTAGTAGTAGTAGTAGTAGTAGTAGTAGTAGTAGTAGTAGTAATAGTATATTCGGTATGTAAGATCACACCACTGACCGTCTGAAGATGTCATTTAAGCAACATGTTTTGATATAAACATGCATTTGTTTTAATTTTTTTACAAACAGCATGCCACGCATGGGTAACTTATTGATGTTAAAAATGGCAAACAACTAAATGTTTTTAAAATATTCTTAAATCTGTTATTCTGAACAAAGCCTCATCGTGCAACAACCACATTATCTTTAAGCATACCCGTAACGAGAATGAGCTTAGTAGCAACAAGCATTAAACTTATATTTTACTTACTAAGACTATCTGTAAAATAACACATATGCACCAGAAGCGATATGGAATAACTAACAAGTCATGCTATATGTTTAGTCCTCTGAGGAATAATGTTTGCTCTGTGATATAAGCATACACTCTGG
>OZ023208.1:50350546-50365546 GCA_963995525.1 Escarpia spicata
CTTTGCAAAGCGGTTCATTAGGTTTTGTAATGTCCCCCCTCAGTTTTCGTGATGACCGCTGCATCATCCGCAAACGGAAAGTCTCTGACAAGGGCCAGGCGCACCTTGGACTTCGCTTTTAGGCGGGACAAGTTGAATAGTTTACCGTCAGATCTCGTGCAAGAACACTCCTTCTTTCGAAGATCCAAAGGCGTGCTTCATCATAAGGGCAAAGAATATCCCAAAGCGGGTTGGGGTGAGGACGCATCCACACACACACACACACACACACACACACACACACACACACACACACACACACACACACACACACACACACACACACACACACACACACACACACACACACACACACACACACACACACACACAATACACACGCACGCGCGCACGCACACACGCGCGCACGCGCGCACTCACACACACACACACACACACACACACACACACACACATACACACACACACACGCGCGCGCGCGCACACATACACACACACACAATACACACACGCACGAAACGCACGCACTCATACACACACAGAGACAGACACACACGCACGCGCGCGCGCTACATTGAACAGTGATCTGCACTGCTGTCTGGGTGTGTTTTGTTCCTCGACTTATGTGTTCGCATTAATCATGGTTGGGTTCAACGTCTCACACTGTCTTTATAACCATATTTCGTCGACAAAAATTGGCCACCGTGCATTTTTGCGGGATTGCTTGGGTGTCTAATGCGATTACAATAAAGAGTTTTAACTGTTTTAATAGAAGCCACTCGAAATACCACTTGGCGCCTCTATTGCACAACATAATATTAGATAGAAGACACGTCATTTGGTATTTTAAATTCGAGAGAACAATGGCGCATTCATAAGAACGACGAGAATTAAAGAAGTTGCTGCGGTCCAATCACTTCTTGTTTAGCGTAAATACGACTTCGTGATCCCCACGTAACCCAATTTACCAGTGGTGACGCAGGGATGTTTTTCAACTTTCGACTTCACCACATGATATTCACCACAAACATGAGGTGACTGGAATGCAGCATAAGTGTTAGTAGAACCGTTATTTAAGAAGACTAAATAAATGCAACAATGTTTGATAACAATGCACAATTAAACATTATGATAATAGTTTTTTTGTAATCGATCGTTATTAACATAAACAAACTTTGAGTGTATTGAAGCTGCTGACGCAACGAAATTGATAAAGCAAAGGTTTTGTGCTAGACGCCCATGAAAAACAGCGCTGCGGCCCATGCATTCGTACGAGAACGGTTGTCGTGGATTTACATGATTGAATAAAATCGCAGAAGATACTAAAAGCGCTGCGGACTAACGCTACATTGCTTAGTCTAACCAATGAGTGCAACGTAACTACTAGAGCTCGCACAACGTAACTACTAGAGCTCGGACAACGTAACTACTAGAGCTCGCACGACGTAATTACTAGAGCTCGCACAACGTAACTACTAGAGCTCGCACAACGTAACTACTAGAGCTAGCACAAAGTAACTACTAGAGCTCGCACAACGTAACTACTAGAGCTCGCACAACGTAACTACTAGAGCTCGCACAACGTAACTACTAGAGCTCGCACAACGTAACTACTAGAGCTCGGACAACGTAACTACTAGAGCTCGCACAACGTAACTACTAGAGCTCGGACAACGTAACTACTAGAGCTCGCACAACGTAATTACTAGAGCTCGCACAACGTAACTACTAGAGCTCGCACAACGTAACTACTAGAGCTAGCACAAAGTAACTACTAGAGCTCGCACAACGTAACTACTAGAGCTCGCACAACGTAACTACTAGAGCTCGCACAACGTAACTACTAGAGCTCGCACAACGTAACTACTAGAGCTCGCACAAAGTAACTACTAGAGCTCGCACAACGTAACTACTAGCGCTCGCACAACGTAACTACTAGAGCTCGCACAACAGGTAGGACTTCGGCCAACAGTACGGAAACATCTGGAAGATCGTGAACTTTTTAATTTTCTAAGTTAGTTTTAGTGTCACTAGTATGATTGATTAAAACCGATTCCATTGCCCTTTAGCGAGTTATTGGTTCGACGTCAGATTTATCGTTCTAACAATAACGCTTGCTGGTGCATAGCAAAATCTCAGCGCTAAAACCAGAACGTGATGTTGTGCTCCTTGTCATAAATACGCGACTGTTTCAGTTAGTAGATCGCTGGAGTTTGTTAGGTGCATAACTGACGGATCCACAACGTATCCAATTATCTAGCACTTATCTCCACCAAGCTTACACATTGGTTGACGCACATGTGAACCTATCGTATATCCCCTTATATACTGTGTTAACATTATGACCCAAACTGCTTTTTCTTTATTACAAAAACATAAAGAAAACTTGGCTTAAGTGAATGCTGTCATGCCGCCCTAGTAATGTAATACATGTAATATGAAAAATAGATAAGCGAGCGAAAAATGAACAACTGTCAAACACGTTCCAAAAACGCCTTTTGAACGACTGCTAGTACCGTTACGGTTCGTCGGATCTCAACAGCATTGATGTCGTTTGAAAGTGTAAACTTTCTGCTATTCAAATTTATAAATGGTTTCCTGATAATCATTCCTAAAATTAACTAAAAACGGACCTACAACCGGGCCCGTTCCGGTGTCTTAGACACTGCGAACGATGTTGTTTCGTCGACACAGTTCACCAATCTACCGATTGAGGCACCACTATTTGATGTCATGGTATAAGCTACACCCACTTTCAAACGGCTGCTAAAATGACATACGCGAAGTAGGCGTGACGTCACAATCACGTATATCAACCAACCAACGCAACGAATTTAGACCCATTGGCGTACGTTATTGTGACGTCACGACGACGTAGAGATATATCGGTCTCGCTGCGATCAAAGCACATCAATTTCGCCGCAGTTTAAAAGTGGGTGGAGCTTATAACATGAAATCAAGAAATAGTGAAGTGCGCATGTGTGAACCTATGCAAATGATGAAAACAGCGCCGCAATCGTACAGAACACCGAAAACGGCATGATTGTAGGTCCTTTTATCGGTGTTTTTTTAAACGGTTACCGGGAAATCTAGATGACGCTAGAATAACAAAAGTGCATCCTTTCAAATGATACCAAGATCGTCGGGACAGGACGAGCCGTGAGGGTGCTAGCGACCGTATAATTTCATGTTTTGGACGTGTTCTGAGTTGTTCATTTTTCGCTCGCTTATCTATTTTTGATAATATGTATATATTATTGGTACGACAAAACTTGACGGCGGTCACGCGCATCATTTTGATTGTGACGTCATCCATGGGGATATCTTAAGGACACTGCTCGATGGCAACGGCAAAGCGGCAAACAGCGAGTCTAGTACACAGAGCGCGGCAATATTCGACGGCATATGCAAATTTGTCACGTGAACAGCTTGTAGATGCTGTAAAATATGGCGGTCAAAAGAAGGAATCAAGAGAAGGAAGTACTACTCCTACGGTCCGAACTCCTGAATATGTATACTGACATCGACACTTATATTGCATTATTTATATTAATTATGACGTCATGTATACATTGGCCCCAATGCTTTCCCACACGGCCAACTTCTTCTTTGCGTCTTTGTAATCAAGATGGGATGGGGCATATAGCAATTCCCGTCTCTCTACCTCTAAGATAAGTTTTTTCTGCCGACATCATTAATTTTGTCAGGGCTATCAACAGACGGCGCTGCTAATTCTGGGTTATCAACCACTTTGACGTCATACCAAAACAACAACGCTGATTGGTCAAAGAGAAATTTGCCGCGCGGCATTTTCAGAAAAATCGCTTCTGTTTCGATTCTCGACAGTTTGCCGGCGAGCAGTTTTGCCGTCGAGGAGTGTACTAGGGTCTCGGCAATTCAATATAGAGCGGTTTTTATTTTGTCGTTTGCCGTCGCGGTTTGCCGTTGCCGTCGAGCAATGTAATAGGGCCTTTAATCTATTTTGTCTACCAAAGGGCGACAAATAGTGTGCCGCATCTCTGACAAAACTAATCTAGATTAAGCTTTAAAGAGACGAAACAAAACATGCTCTACCCATGAATGTTGCCAGCATCCTTTGAAAAGCGATCTTTTAGAGCACTGTATTTTCTCCCGCCCGCATATTCAAATAGACTCTATTCCATGACTAACATATTACGTCACACTTTTCGATGTTCAATTCCAAATACATTCGTATTGTTCAATACTAACAAAGCATTACACATTTGTGAATTAAATGAACTCCAACTCAATTCTACACCCACTCACCTCTTTCTGTATTAATATCCATTATCAATTGACCGAGTTGTAGTATCTGTCCCCGGATGAAGTCGTTTCTCTTCTCAACGGCCCCCATCGCCTGAAACAAGATAGATAGAATCGCTTATCAAAGCCGACCGTTCAGACTCCGAGGCGCGCTTATCCTCTGTGCCTAGAAGACCATACGACTGACGTTAGATCGTTGAAAGCAACCTTCGTCGTGCTAGCACAACATTTTTTATTATACGAGATCTTTCCAGAAGGAAAGCCCATTCAAAGGTTATACTCACATCATCGAGACTGAGATTTCACGACTGACTGATAGAAAACAAATGACAGTTGGGTGGATTAATAGAATTTGTCATCTATACATCCAAACTGAAACAGAAGTCACAAGTTAATAACATGTTTCAACAAAGCGGACCACAATAAAGTGTAACGAGCAAAGAGTGTTAAAAATAATTTAAATCAAATGAAGTTAAATTTGAATTTGTTTTATTTTCGTCAGCAGTTTGATTTATTTTGGAATCAAAAGTTAGAACCAGATAAGTAAGAAGTGTGTGTATGTGCATGTGCATGTGCGTGTGTGCCTGCGTGCGTGCGTGTGGGCGTATGCGTGTGTTTGTGTGAGTATACGTGTGTGTGTGTGTGTGTGTGTGTGTGTGTGTGTGTGTGTGTGTGTGTGTGTGTGTGTGTGTGTGTGTGTGTGTGTGTGTGTACTGAGAGGGGGGAAGAAGAATAAGCAATAAGCCAGATGACTTAACAAAATTGCCACCCAGAGAATAAAGTCTAGGTGGCAGGTGGACAAGGAAGCCCTTTGGCTTAACGAGAGTCCGACCCTTTTATCTATGTTTATCCCGCCCTTCTGAGGTATGTGTCGATTTTTTTTATTTTTTTATTCAAGCTACTTGCACCCACACAATCAGCAGATAATCTGTTCCATTCATTTACAGTCCTTTGTGAAAATGAGAACTTTCTTATATCTAATCTATACTGCTCCTTTGTTAATGTAACTTCATGTCCTCTAGTCCTTCTATCTTTCTTAACTGAGAAAAAAATATTTCTATGAATATTTTTAAAACCATTAATTATTTAAAAAACTTCAACCTGATCTCCTCTCAATCTCCTGGTCTCTAGTATTGTTAAACCACATTTAGGCGAATTCCATAACTAAGATCCCTAAGTTTTAGTATCATTTTAGTCGCTTTCCTCTGTACTCTTTCTGGCATATCTATGTCCTTCTTGCGATATGGCCTCCACGCCTGAATACAATATTCTAAATGAGGCCTCACTATTGTTTTTTACAGCGGTATTATTAGTTCTTTTTCCTTATACGCTATATTTCGCCTAATTAATCCAAGGATTTGATTTCCCTTTGAAGCTGCAATTCCGCACGGCTCTGAAACCTTCAAATCAGCACTAATGGTTAACCCTAAGTCCTTTTCTTTTACAGTAGTACTTATTACAGTACCCCCCATTGTATATTCTACCTCTTCGTTCCCATGTCCTGCGTGGAGGCATTTACATTTCCCAAAATTGAACAGCATTTGCCACTTTTCAGATCATTTGATCAACTTGTCAAGATCATCTTATAAATGTTGTCTATCTCCATCACTTTTAATCATTCTAAACACTTTTGTATCATTCGCAAATGTCAACACCTTGCTTGTTATTTCATCATCCAAATCGTTGATATATATTAAGAATAATATAGGTCCTAGTACTGATCCCTGTGGTACCCCACTCAATACCGATTTCCAGTTTGAAGCCACCCATCAACTACTACACGTTGTCTTCTGTCAATCAGCTATTTTTTATTCAGTTTATTATACCATTTCCTATGCCATGGGCCTTTAGTTTAAGCATTAATCTTTGATGTGGTACTTTGTCGAAAGCTTTTTGAAAATCTAAGTAGACAATATCTACAGGTGATCCCTCATCTACCCACTTAGTGATGTCTTCCAAAAAACATAACATATTTGTTAAGCATGACCTCGCTTTAAAAAACCAATGTTGAGATGGGTTTATCAAGTTATGTTTAACAAACAAATCCACCATGTGATCTTTAATTAGTCTTTCTAATAAGTTGCAAATCAATGATGTTAAACTCACTGGTCTATTGTTCTCAGACTTGTTTCTCGAACCTTTTTTTTAAATAACGGTATAATTTTGGCTTTTTCCATTCTAAAGGTACCACTCCCTCTTCTAATGACAACTTGAAAACTGTTGCAAGCGGTACGCTAATTTGTTCTACAATTTCCAATAGTAGTTTGGGCGGAATCCCATCCACTGCAGGTGATTTATTATCCTTCATAGCCCTTATTTTCTTAGCTACCATTTCTGGGGTTACAATTAATTGTCCTAAATAGTCTGAATCTGCCCCCTTGAACTTAGCCTCTGGTACTGGCAGTGAACTAATATCTTCTCTGGTAAACACTGAACTAAAGTACTCATTCAGGTCTTCTGCCATTAAGAATCCCTCTGATATTATATTTCCAGCACCATCTTCTAGAGGACCGACCTTATCTTGAATTTTCTGTTTGCTTCGAAAATACGCATAAAAACTCCTGCTGTCATGTTTTATATTACTAGCTAATTGTTGTTCATAGCTTCTCTTTGAATTTCTCATTTCAGCTGTAGCTTGGTTAAGTGCTTCTTTATAACTGTTGTAGTCTTCATCATTTCCAGTATATCTATATGATTTCCACATCATTTGTTTATACTTAATTTTTCTAATGGCTTCTTTCGATAAGTGTTTCTTTTTGGACCGTTTCCCTTGATTTTTAAAGGGTACGAATATATCGACTATGAACTTAATTTCACTCTTTAATATATTCCAGCATTCTGTTGCTGTCTTATTTTTCAGTGTGTTATTCCAGTCTATATTTGCTAAATATTTCCTCATGTCCTTATACCTTCCTTTGTGGAAATTTCTCTTTCTCTCTAGCACATGTTAAGAAAGGAATGTAACTTGAACTAAAACTAAAAACTGTTGGTCCCCACTCTCCATACTCTGTAGAGATTTCCATTGTATATGCCCGTGGTTAAAATCTCCCATAATAATACAGTCCTGTTTGCTTACTTCCCTTATAGCGTTTTGTATTTTTTCATTCTCTTCTATGCTTATGTTTGGACTTCGATAAACTAACCCAACTGTTAACGTTAAGTTTCCTGTAACTATGTTACACCAAACAGCTTCTTCGCAATCTGCTTCTCTTTCTAATTTTATTTCATGAGCCTGGATAGATTCTTTTTTCTATAAAATAACTCCACCTCCCTTTCTTCCTATTCTATCTTTTTTAAACATTACATATCCTGTCAGTCCCAATTCGGCATCTGATATATCGGTGGTGGTCCAGGATTCGGTTATACCTATTATGTGAGGGTCAATACTTTCTACCATAATGTTTAGTTCATTTCTTTTGTTTACTATACTCCTTGCATTTAAACAAACCCCTTTATATCCAGCTTCAGAAGAGTTTTCCAGACTGTTCTTTGCTGATTTATTTGTGCTGTCTTTATCTATGCCTCCAGTTTCAGGCTTTTTTGTGAGTCCCCCCTGCGAGTCCACCCTGCGAATCCTTTCCACTAAGATGGAGGCCATCTCTCATGTACATATCTTCCCCTCCCAACAAAGTATCCCCATACATCTGTGAATCCCACGCCCTCTTCTTCACACATCTGCTCAACTAATGCGTTGATCGCCATCCTCTTGCAGTTTCTATACGTTGCCCCCCTTAGAAGTAATGTGTCCGGAGAATTTTTTGAGAAAGGCGAGAAGACAAAATGAGCATGGTGTTTAACATAGAGAATCACTCACAAAAAGGCAGACAGCTGAATATGAGCATGGAGAAACTGTAAATTGATATATGTTTAAAGAAACCATGACTCGTATTAATATAGCTACAAGTGGTTTGAAGATTACTGTAACATATCCTTAGTTCACTCGGTTCAAAAATAAGACAATTGCTTGGCCAACATGTTTATCCCATAAACCGTTCATGCATGCTGTACCCTTACTGGGGAGCAGTACAATAAAACTCCACGCGCATGCCATTTGGTAATAAAACACAATTGCATAAACCCTAGAGCACGCAGAAGACATTGTCTTTCACGATAAATCTCCACAGAACGGTCAAGGATGCGTGCAAAAGTCTCGACAAAGTTGACCGTCTTGGTAGGCAAGGCTTCTTCCCCGTACAGTTAATATTGCCTCCCTCGCTGGGTTATGTCCTTGTTGACGACCTCCGAGAATTGCTTTAATCAGCATAAATATCAAGCGAAGCCAGACGGCTCCTGTGAGGGCTGAGCTTCTGTGGGATTTTACGCTCTTTGTTCTGTTTCGACGGATATATATCATATGCGGCGTAGACTGTTGAATAAACTTGTGATGTAAATGCATATGGGGTGGCAATGTACACCCCAACCATACAGCATATTAGGGGTCCGATGTGTATGTGTGTGTGAGTAGTTACTACTTGTGCGTTTGTATTTGCATATAAGTGTACGTGTGCGTGTGTATCGCATGTACATGAATTTTCGATACCACTGCTGCATATGTTGTGCTAGGGGATCATTTGTGGTTTGTATTCTCTGTTTGCGTTACATAGAAAATAAGATAAAATCCAATTTGCTGGAACAATAAATTACTAACGCATTCCTGCATTTGGTCGACGTAGCATTCAAATATTTCAGTTTGGTCACGCATGCAGCATGAGCAAGCAATTACATAATATTATAGATTTCACAGAAACACGTTTGTATTTAGTATTGCATTGATGATGTCAAACAATTGCCTTTATATTTTAATGCGATGTTTCAAAGCAATGAACGCCAGGTACATATTAAACAACGGCAAACAACGCAATCAATAGCATCACCAACGAGCAACGATTAAACAGAAGACTACCTTATTTAAGATGGTAATCCGCAGCATGTTGCATGCATGCATTGCATACAACAAGTCTGTTGGTGGCAGCGACCGTCATTTCTACTTGTCTCGTTGAAGATGGCACAGGTCAAGCACGTGTTCGCGAGAGATTCGTAAATCCCACGGCTGCGGTGATTGCTCGTTTGCGTGTCTCGCTAGTTCACCAAACCGACGTTAATTTGCGTCCGCTGTCCATCAATGGCATTCTTGAACTTAGTATATACGCATCGGAAGAGTCACAACTGAACCCTGCTCTATTATACCAGCAGATTACAGATTCGGTCTCAGCAGTGCAAGTTATTTTTAAAAGGTTTAAATGGGTGGAATCTGCGTAACATAATAATTGTCAAATATAGACTGACTATATTACTGTTATTGTTACAAACGTATTTGCAAAAAAACGGTTTATCCGGGTAGATCCACGAGTCGTAATAATTGTCAAGTATAGACTATCTTATTGGTGCCACCGTGGTTCCCAACACTTGACACGGGTATGGTCCAGTACACCGTTACCAGGCGCATGGGTAACAACGAACGAGCATTGTTCACTTCGGCTCTGTCACAGACCAGATGGGAGTTTATGTACACATTGCCTACGTGCGAGGAACAGTTCAATCTATTCCAAGAAACCATGGACCATTTACTGGATACGTGCTGTCCGTACAAGACTGTGTCACGTCACAGTACAGACAAACCGTGGGTCACACATGGATTCCGACACCTCATTAGACAGAGGCAACGTGCTCGCAAGGCAGGTGACACGGAACGGGCCAATAAACTCCGGAACTTAGTGAATCGCACAGCACCTAAATTACGACACCAGTTCTACCAATCTAAAACAGCATCAATTGAGGAAACATCGTCACGCGACTGGTGGAAGCACATGAAGTCACTCATGGGAAAAGCATCTGGCAGTCGCAACGAGATGCTGGGGCTGGCAAATAAAATTACTGGTGGAGATATAGTCAGCTTAGTCAACTCCATGAATGCGTTCTTCGTGTCAGTGAGTGAAGATTTACCGAGATTGCAGACTTCCCACCCGATCTTTGACATTAAGGAACCACTGCAGATGAATTCACCATCAGCGTGACTGACACTAAGTTGGCACTTAGTAAGGTCAAAGAGAACAAAGCCACGGGTCCGGCCAATATACCACCATGGGCTTTGAAAAACTGTTCGCACCTTCTAGCAGCACCGGTCACTGCAAAATTCAACAGCTCGCTCAGGGAAGGTGTATTGCAAAAATTGTGGAAATCAGCAACCGTTATTCCGTTGTCAAAGAAACACCCTCCAGTGACAGTTGAAAATGACATTAGACCTATATCGCTTACACCAATTTTGGCTAAGGTTTTTGAATCTCTAGTGCTAAAGTGGGTCGATGTTTATGTTAAACCACAAATAGACGACAAGCAGTTTGGGGGTATGTTAGGGACTGGTACCACGGACGCCCTTGTTGGAATGTTTCACAAATGGTACGAAACCACCGATGTAAAGGGCAATTTTGTAAGAGTGCTATTTCTCGATTACAGTAAAGCATTTGATCTAATTAACCATGATATACTAATACAGAAACTGATTGCAATGGAAGTACCACCACACTTGGTCCGATGGATGGCAGCGTTTCTACTAGACCGCGAACAGAGAGTAAAAATCGGCGACGCGGTTTCAAAGCCAGGCTACCCCAATGGGGGCGTTCCCCAGGGAACTTTGTCAGGACCAAAACACTTTGTGGTTCATATCAATGATTTGCAAACATCTTGTCCTATGTTTAAATATGTTGACGATTGCACCATATTTGAAATATGCAATCAAAGTATGATATCTGTTATACAGGATTCTGCCAACATTATTGAGCGATGGTCTAGTAATAATGACATGAGCATCAATACGAGTAAGACAAAAGAAATGGTTATATGTTTCGGTAAAGATAGAACATTTGTAGAATCTCTGCCGTATATTGATACAACAATTATAAAGAAGCACTTAACCAAGCTACAGCTGAAATTAGAAATTCAAAGAGAAGCTATGAACAACAATTAGCTAGTAATATAAAACATGACAGCAAGAGTTTTTATGCGTATGTTCGAAGCAAACAGAAAGTTCAAGATAAGGTCGGTCCTCTAGAAGATAGTGCTGGAAATATGATATCAGAGGGATTCATAATGGCAGAAGACCTGAATGAGTACTTTAGTTCAGTGTTTACCAGGGAAGATATTAGTTCACTGCCAATACCAGAGGCTAAGTTCAAGGGGGCAGATTCAGACTATTTAGGACAATTAATTGTAACCCCGGAAATGGTAGCTAAGAAAATAAGGGCTATGAAGGAAAATAAATCACCTGGAGTGGATGGTATTCCACCCAAACTACTATTGGAAATTGTAGAACAAATTAGCATACCACTTGCAACAGTTTTCAACTTGTCATTAGAAGAGGGAGTGGTTCCTTTAGAATGGAAAGAAGCAAACATTATACCGTTATTCAAAAAAGGTTCGAGAAACAAGTCAGAGAACTATAGACCAGTGAGTTTAACATCAGTGATTTGTAAATTATTAGAAAGACTAATTAAAGATCACATGGTGGATTTTCTTGTTAAACAAAACTTGATAAACCCATCTCAACATGGTTTTTTTAAAGCGAGGTCATGCTTAACAAATATGTTATGTTTTTTGGAAGACATCACTAAGTGGGTAGATGAGGGAACACCAGTAGATATCGTCTACTTAGATTTTCAAAAAGCTTTTGACAAAGTACCACATCAAAGATTACTGCTTAAACTAAAGGCCCATGGCATAGGAAATGGTATAATAAACTGGATAGAACAATGGCTGATTGACAGAAGACAACGTGTAGTAGTTGATGGGGAGGCTTCAAACTGGAAATCGGTATTGAGTGGGGTACCACAGGGATCAGTATTAGGTCCTATATTATTCTTAATATACATCAACGATTTGGATGATGAAATAACAAGCAAGGTGTTGAAATTTGCGGATGATACAAAAGTGTTTAGAAGGATTAAAAGTGATGGAGATAGACAGCATTTACAAGATGATCTTGACAGGTTGATGAAATGGTCTGAAAAATGGCAAATGATGTTCAATTTTGGGAAATGTAAATGCCTCCACATAGGACATGGGAACGAAGAGGTAGAATATACAATGGGGGGTACTGTACTAAGTACTACTGTAAAAGAAAAGGACTTAGGGTTAACCGTTAGTGCTGATATGAAGATTTCAGAGCAGTGCGGAATTGCAGCTTCAAAGGGAAATCAAATCCTTGGATTAATTAGGCGAAACATAACGTATAAGGAAAAAGAGCTAATAATACCGCTGTACAAAACAATAGTTAGGCCTCATTTAGAATATTGTATTCAAGCGTGGAGGCCATATCGCAGGAAGGACATAGATATGCTAGAAAGAGTGCAGAGGAGAGCAACTAAAATGATACAAAATCTGAGGGATCTTAGTTATGAAATACGCCTAAAAAAATGCGGTTTAACAACACTAGAGACCAGGAGATTGAGAGGAGATCAGATAGAAGTGTTTAAAATATTGAAGGGTTATGAAAATATTGATAGAAATATGTTTTTCTCAGTTAAGAAAGATAGAAGGACTAGAGGACATGATCTTGCATTAGCAAAGGAGCAGAGTAGATTGGATATAAGAAAGTTTTCATTTTCACAAAGGACTGTAAATGAATGGAACAGATTACCTGCTGATTGTGTGGGTGCTAGTAGCGTGAATATGTTTAAAAATAAAATCGACACATACCTCAGACGGGCGGGATACACATAGATAAAAAGGTCGGACTCTCGAAAAGCCAAGGGCTTCCTTGTCCACCTGCTACCTAGAGTTAATTCTCTGGGTGGCAATCTTGTTAAATGGGACAGATATTGAGAGAGTTGCTCAAGCAAAAGTTCTCGGCGTAACTATATCATCGGATTTAAGTTGGAATGCACACGTAGATGAAATAGTAGTATCAAAGGCAAGAAAGAGAGTGTATATGATCTATCAGTTGAAACGTGCTGGTATCAACAAAAATGACTTGGTTAGAATATATGTATCTGTGATTAGACCAGTAGTTGAATATGCCTGTCCGGTATGGCACACGAATTTGCCTAAATATTTATCGGACAACATCGAGATAATTAAAAAAAGGTGTCTCAAAACTATATTTCCTGGTTGTGTGTACGAGGATATTCTGGAGATGGTAAACTTACCAACGCTGCATGATAGACGCAATGAATTGTGTAAAACGTATTTCGCTAGAATGAAGCATAGTGACCACAAACTGAATACGCTACTATCAAATATTCGAAATGTGCCGTATACACTAAGATCATTCAATGAGTTACCCGTCCCAATGGCGAACACAAATCGCTACAAAAACTCATTAATTCCATGGTGCTTAGTACACTGCCATAACACTTAATGATTTTAGTGTATGTCAACAGAAATTTTAATATTTAAACTATATGATTTAATTTTAGTGTATTTAAAGTATCTTATTTTTGTATGAAAGATAGTAATGCAATGTACACGTTTTAATATAAAGCGCCTCATACTGAGTTTGGTGCGTCACGGGGCGATTTTGTGTAATTTACTTAACAGTATCTTTGGTGTTGCGTTATTTTATTTAGTACATGTTTTATGAGTATTGTAACATAATGTTGTGTCGTATTGTAACTTGTAACATTATGAAATGTTTGTGATTTGGGGCTTTTATGGTGAATGTATGTACAATCCAACTGAAAACTATTTTTACTATGTGTTGTTACAAATACCTCCGTCAAGATTGTCGAATTTAGATAACATAATAAATACAAGAAAATTTTTATTGGCAACTCAGCCGTGTTGTATTCTTATGATACAATCGGTGAAATAATACAAATAATACTAATACAATGAAACGTCATACATTATTAGAACCGTATGTATGATTGCATTCGAGAGGGGTGTTCCAGCATGCTCGCCAAAAGTATTGTTAACTAATTGTCAGGTGTGAGTTCAATGACGTCATTGTATTTGTCAGCTACAAGTTTTAGCAAAACTAATACAGTAATTAGTTATTGTGCTGCAAGAACTACTCATAATCCACACAAAATATCAAAAGACGCAGACAAGAACGGGATTGGAGATATAACAAAGGATTGAAACATATGTTTTTGTAGGCAGACGTTTAGCCAAATACCAGTCGTGTATTACACTGATCCATTCATTGACAGCAGTATCTCTTAGGCAGTCAACATTAGTTCAGTCAATAAGGATGAAAGGAACAACCAAAGCCTCGGGAGGTTAGTTACGCAACAAACTGGGATGAGAGACAAGAGAAAAAACAACCACGACACAAACCAATGACCCAATGAAAAGATGAACACTTTGTTGTTTTTGCAATAATTGCAATGTTAATTAAATAAACACCAGTGGGAAGGCAATCGGTTCAAAACTAAACAAGTCACTGACTCTTTGGTCGCTCCAGTGCGATGCACAATGCCGTAATCTCTCATGTCCTGTCCCTGGGCCTTTGCCGTGAGCCTAGTTAGCACCAGGAGGGTTACTATGAAATTCAATTAATGCCATTGTACCTACTTGCTTGCAGAAGATGTAACAGAAACACTAGAGTTACTAGTAAAGTATGCAACTGCTCTGATACAAAGGATATAAGACCTCACATACTGTGAATAAAAACTGGTTTGGTCAGTCATCGAACGAAAGAAGAGAGAGTGTACAAATTGGCTACTTGCGAAGGTGTTGTTTACCAAAGCATTAATAATAAATGCTCATAAATGTTCATAA
>OZ023208.1:50370546-50393046 GCA_963995525.1 Escarpia spicata
TCTGAAGCATGGTGATTAATAAAGGAGTAGTTTTCATAGAAACAGCGCCAGGGACAGGAATGAATGTCTTGCATCAATAGTAATAACTCCGGAAGTTAGTACAATTCAGGTAATTGAGGGTCTGCCATAAATGTCGTGTAAATGAAAATTCCGTCGATAATCACGTTTTCATCTAAGTCTACTTCGTTCGCTGCAGGAAATTGCAGAGTCGGTGTTTGTGAAAATAGGACACAGTACTGCTGTATAGTATCGTATGGTGTTGTAATATCTGATCGTTAAAACAAAATGCGTAGTGCATATAGAATATAGCCACGAACGTCATATGTTCCGTCAGCAACGTTCTAATTTAAAAGAGGGTTCCTTTGTATCATAACAAATGTGCACTCTTTACTAATACAAATTTATCAAAACAGATATGACAGCATCTCAATCAAATGGGTAAATTTATTAAATAAATTAATTTACTTATGGTTTGCGATATTTGAACCAATAGCCAATTCAAGAGTGATTATGTAAATAATAAATCCCGACGTCAATACCTGCGCCATTTTGTACGCTTATATTATCTACAGTAAAATACGTATATTCGCAGTCGACGGAGCTGGTGCTATGTCCAAGGCTGTAGCTTTTTTTATAATGTTTGCTGGATTCCGTGTATTATGCATGCGTGCGCAGCAGTAGTTTCTCCCTGAGTTCTCGAGTCCCGCAGGTTTACATTTCAGGAACGCGGGTCCAATCTATTTGACATTCAGAAAGGAGGCTTAGTAAAAAAAAGTATAAGATTGATTTGATCTATGACATTAATTCATTCATTAATTTTGTTCGTTCGTTATTTATTTGAGGGGATTGGCTGTCTGGGCAGTCAGGGCCACTTCTAATAAACACTACACTATCCCGGTCTGTTTTGTTACGTTCAAATACGATAGCTTCGACGCATCTAAATTCTATATAATCATGTTAAGAAACCTAACTACAACCTGTTTAAATTATACTAGGTAATAAGTAAATTGTTCTTTTTAAAGAAAATATGCCCTTTCCATGTGATCACTGAAAATGTCCTTTAGACATATTGACAGTCGATTGGAAATGAACTCCAATGTACACGTATATTGGCCACATCATATTTATTATCGCAATTATAAAGCGACTTTCATATGTGCCATTTGTCATCTCCGTTACGTGTCTTGGTTGTGTGGGAAAATGAATCCTTTTGAACTGGCTCTATAGAATGTCCGCATGTTTATTAGTGGAGGCCTTTGTTCGAGTTGGTGTTTCCATGCAAATGATGCTGAGAAACGAAGCACACCGAAGTGACAGTCTGGTTCAATCAAAGAGTGTAACATGTCACGAAATATGTTTCTTCACGCAAGAAAGTAAAATGCTGAATTAAAACGTAGTTGACACAGACGGAGAATTGCAAAGACAAAAAATGTATTAGGTTAAAATCCCACATGCAAGTTGCAACCGCTACAACCAACAACCTCACCACAATTATAAACTCCCAACACTTACAACCTCATCACAATTATAAACTCCCAACACTTACAACCTCATCACAATTATAAACTCCCAACACTTACAACCTCAACACAATTATAAACTCCCGACACTTACAACCTCACCACAATTATAAACTACAAAGACTTACAACCTCACCACAATTATAAACTCCCAACACGTACAACCTCACCACAATTATAAACTCCCAACACTGACAACCTCACCACAATTATAAACTCCAAACACTTACAACCTCACCACAATTATAAACTCCAAACACATACCAACTCACCACAATGATAAACTCCCAACACTTACAACCTCACCACAATGTTAATCTCCCAACACTTACAACTTCACCACAATTATAAACTCCCAACACTTACAACCTCACCAAAATTATAAACTCCCAACACTTACAACCTCACCACAATTGTAATCTCCCAACACTTACAACTTCACCACAATTATAAACTCCCACCACTTACAACCTCACCACAATTATAAACTCCGCGCAATGTTGACCTCAACGCAATTGTAACCTCCCCACAATAGCCTCTCCCCAATTATAACTCCCCTGTCGTTAAAATATCACTGCTATTAAAACAACCCATACGCAATTTTGACCTCAACGCAATTATAACCTCCCGCAATCTTAACGTTCACACAAGACGAAAATGGAGAGGTGTCAATTAAAATGGGCTGGACATGTAGAGCGAATGGTAGAAAAACCGTTGGATAAAAAGCAGATGTCCTGAGAGTTGACTGTGACAGGAGACGAGGAGGACCCAGACTGCCTTGGCAGGATGTATAAAGAGAGATTTGGAGGGGTTGGGACAGAAGTGGAGAAGTGAAAGATAGTTGGAGTGGAGACGGTTGGTTTAAGACAGCAGTGCAAGAACGATGAGGGGAAGAAAAAAGAAAAGAAAACATAAATCGACAAGTAACAAGGCTGGCCTCACCGCGGACATACAAGAAGAGGAGATCAACACCACGTATAACCTTCCTGTACTTAAAACCTTCCTGTACTTAAAACCTTCCTGTACTTAAAACCTTCCTGTACTTAAAACCTTCCAGTACTTATAACCTTTCTGTACTTAAAACCTTCCTGTACTTAAAACCTTCCTGTACTTAAAACCTTCCTGTACTTAAAGCCTTCCTGTACTTAAAACCTTCATGTACTTAAAACCTTCCTGTACTTAAAACCTTCCTGTACTTAAAACCTTCCTGTACTTATAACCTTCCTGTACTTAAAACCTTCTTGTACTTAAAACCTTCCTGTACTTAAAACTGTCCTGTACTTAAAACCTTCCTGTACTTAAAACCTTCCAGTACTTATAACCTTCCTGTACTTAAAACCTTCCTGTACTTAAAACCTTCCTGTACTTAAAACCTTCCTGTACTTAAAACCATCCTGTACTTAAAACATTCCAGTACTTATAACCTTCCTGTACTTATAACCTTCCTGTACTTAAAACCTTCCTGTACTTATAACCTTCCTGTACTTATAACCTTCCTGTACTTAAAACATTCCTGTACTTAAAACCTTCCTGTACTTAAAACCTTCCTGTACTTAAAACCTTCCTGTACTTAAAACCTTCCTGTACTTAAAACCTTCCTGTACTCAAAACCTTCCTGTACTCAAAACCTTCCTGTACTTAAAACCTTCCTGTACTTAAAACCTTCCTGTACTTAAAACCTTCCTGTACTTAAAACCTGCCAGTACTTATAACCTTTCTGTACTTAAAACCTTCCTGTACTTAAAACATTCCTGTACTTAAAACCTTCCTGTACTTAAAGCCTTGCTGTACTTAAAACCTTCCTGTACTTAAAACCTTCCTGTACTTAAAACCTTCCTGTACTTAAAACCTTCCTGTACTTATAACCTTCCTGTACTTAAAACCTTCCTGAAATTAAAACCTTTCAGTACTTATAACCTTCCTGTACTTAAAACCTTTCAGTACTTATAACCTTCCTGTACTTAAAACCTTCCTGTACTTAAAACCTTCCTGTACTTAAAACCTTCACACAATTACAAGTATAACCTCCTCGGGCCTCAAGTTAAAACATCCTAGCAATTATAAACTCGTCGCAATTTGACTTTACAATGACAATCTGTCCGCTCACTCAGTTGTTCTGCAACGTTCATGATTAAAACTCATTCGTCAATTTTATTTCCCCTCGTTTCGTTTCACGCTCATTAAAAAAAAATCTAACATACCTAGTACCCACTTTCGACTACGACGTGTCAGTGCGCGTGTACAAATGAAATGAGCTATTTAATTTTGGTGAAATAATTATACAAAATGTAAATAATTTCGATGGGGGTCTGTGAAAAAGTATAGTCTGATTCTTCAGTGAAAATGTCAACATAGCCTTAATGTATGTTATGTCATAAAGATATTCGCAATATTCCAAATTACCCAATTTAATTACCCGAGTGAATTATTTAGATGACTTTAACACAGGTGCGCATGCACTTTTTATAAACCGACTACGTATAGTACGCCTAATTAACACTCTTTCCTAAATTAATTCAGTTGATCGCGAATTCAAATACGTTGTGCCGGAATAATTTAAGATTAATACGTTTTGGTCAGTTTAATAAAAGGCTATGCATTTGGTTAAAACCATGAACAACTTATTGACTTCGATTGATACATCGGGTAATCTGAATAGCATTGTTCTACACAGCAGGGCAGATCACGTTTTCCTTTTTTTACCGAATTTTGACCGAATCCGGTCCAAGAAACTGTGTCTCATATTTTTCACCAAAAACAGTAACAAACCCGTACAAACGAGCCAGCGAGTAGCAGTGGACACTACGTTTATTCAATGTTTCGCGAAATTGATCTGAAACGTGACAGATGAAAACAAACCGCTGCTGGAAAAATGACGTAGGGTGGCGAATGTGGAATGGAGAAAAAATAATCGTCAATATTGATTTGCAAAGCGCCGAGTCTTCGTTGCGGCAAGTGCAGTGTTGGCAGTGGGCAGCTGAAGAACGGTTCTTTACAGCCGTAGACGGCTAGATGACAGGTCATCAGCGGCAACACCGGTCTGGCATTAGCTTAATTCAAATGTTCCTTCGCCATATAAATAATGAAGTTGTCTGACTACGTAGAGCTATTTAGATGTAGACCAGTATCAGCAAATTAAGTTTTTTATTATTTTGTTAGATGTGAATGTGCTGAAATATGACCGTTAATGTATAGCTAGTATGTATAATGTTGTGTTTCAGAAGCATTTATTTGCAATTTTAGATCTGTTTAATAGTACTAACGAAGTCTGCCAATTTCGTTGCCAAAACGGGCTTTAAAATTAATTGTATGCAAGTTTCATCCAATTGGTTTTTCGGTGATGTTGCATTAGTGCGTATTCCAGAATTTTGAATACCAATTTGTTATTTATTCCAGTGTTAATCAACTTTGCATTAATATTAACAATAACATTACTGGCATTGTTGGCTATATAGAGACCGGGCATAAAAGAAATGTGCGACGTCGTGGTGAACAGCGGGCGAAGGTGCGCGGAGAAGATATTTGCCCATTTTCGCAAAGCGACGCCTATCTGGGCTTTGTTGCCATGATACCCCGTTTCTCAGACGAATTCACATAATCCTGCTGCCCGACTAAGCAGCCGTAGAAGCTTAGCACAACGGGAAGATTCACCAAACAAGTGGCATGAAAAAGTTTGAATATAGGCGTGGTTAATTAATAGCTATACAGTCAAACCGCTCTTTACAGTCACCTCAGTAATACAGCCACCTCGCAATTATGGTCACCCTAGGGGAGACCCAAATTATTTTTGTAACAGCAAAATATAGGAAATTAGTATCACTAATACGGTCACCTCGCCATTGAGGTCACTTTTGTTCATTCCCGAAGTTGACCGTAATAGTGAGGTACAACTATCCTTAATAAAGAGGTATAATTTGTGGTCTTCTTAAACGGCAAAACACACGTGGTCTCTACGGGTAACACACCAAAGTATTCTAGAGAACTTGAAGAAGAAACTTAAAAGAAAGAAGTCAAAGACGAAACCGATAGCGAACCGACCTGGTGGCGAGCGTACATCCAGTAGACGGAGACGGCGAGTAGACCCAGCATCGGCAGCAGCACCAGCAGGAGACAACTGAGACGACCGAGACAGGTCCGGGGCAGGGCACGCACCACTCTCTCCCCCATCCTAGACAGACCCACGTCTCGAGGGTCGGCGCCGACCGGGGAGGTGAAACAGTCGCCTGGATGTGAACTTGCGCAGAGTTTTGGCTGAGGAAAAACTTGTCCAGGTGTGCGTCCAATGAGCCCGATCAGCAACGTCTGCCGTCGTGGCTTTCACTTCCGACGGAAACAGGAATCTGGCATCCAATACCGTACAAAGGACACACGCGCAATGCTTTATAAATACTCCACCACTAAATTGAAAGTTTTGCCTCTAAGTAACGTTGTATTACGTACAACGTGTAGGCAATAATACCCGTATTGAATGTGTGGACACACCAACCGCAACGTGGAAAACAATTACTCTCTATCCAGACCAACTGGCGATGGTCACGGTGACATTTTGACGTCTCTCCCGCTAACTCTCCAAAGTCTTGTCAAGTCCACTAGGTCTCATCAGCGTAGCGTGTGGTTAAACACAACCACAATGACGCGCCTGTGCCAGCCAACCAATAAGCACGGCTGTAGTGTCGTTCTGCTCCGCTGACAGCCGCCGAACTGACCAATGTGTGACACGGACTAACGCCTAACGTCGCTCAAGTTTTCGCACTTATGCAAATATGAGCGATAGTCCGATGACAGTCATAATTCTAATTTATCGAGGATATAACAAGGAGCGATGTCATTCCTGCAGACGGTGGCCCTCGCGTGTGTCTCTCCGGGTCCGTGGCTGCCGGCTATTGATGCAGTGGTTGCGAGAGCCAGCGGCCTGCACTGATGCCGAGTGGGCGGGTACGAGTCGTCCCCGTGCGCCGGTATCGAGCGACGGCGGCGGGCGGGTCGCGCGCCAGATTAGCATCATGCGCATGCATGATCTCGCGCCGGGCCCGACCGACCAGCTGCAGCCCTGTTTATTAGCAACTGTTGATTGTATTATAATCGGAAGTGCGTCACAGACGTCGACGGTGAATGTGTTCGTCAGGTCCGGTCAGGTGGAAGACGGGGACATTATCAGAGGCGGCTCGGTGACTTGCCTGCGTAAAGCGCAGCTGGGTTTCAACGGTGACCGTTTAGATGTACGCATTGTTTGGGCCTAACTGCGTAGAACGTAGGTTCAATGAGTCGGATCAGTTAATAACTGTTGAAATAAAACCGTAATTATATCGAGGGCGTTGGTTCGTGTGGCCACGACACCACGAGGTGGAGATACGCTTTGTTTGTCTCCTATATTTCTCCCGCGCGCATGCACGCACGCACGCACGCTTGCACGCACTGGTTTATGGAGTCCGTGGGTGGTTGAGTGAGTGACTATGTGAGTGAGTGAATGTGAGAATGAGTCAAGGCATGAATTAATGATGGCATGAGTGACTGAATTGGTGAATGACAGAGTGAACGAGTGAACAAATAACAGGACGAGTGAGTGAATGAATGAGTGAATGGAGAGTGAGTGTGTGAATCAGCCAGTCAAAGAGTCAGTGAATGAATCTGCGAGTGAGTTAACGAGTCGATGACTTCATGAGTCACAAAGTCAAGGGACAACCAGTGAATGAGTAAATTAGTCAATGAGTCAGTTAGTCAAAGAGTCATAGAGTAAAATACTCAATGAGTCAATTAGTCAAAGAATCAAAGAGTCGACGAGTCAATTAGTCAATGAATCAATGAGTCAACGAGTCAATTAGTCATTGAATCAACTAGTCAGTGAGCCAGTGAGCCAATGATTCAATGAGCCAATGAGCCAATGAGTCAATTAGTCAAAATGTCAAAGAGTCAACGAGTGAAAAAGTCAACGAATCAAAGAGTTAAAGACACAAAGCGTCAAAAACGACTGAGTGAGTAAATTAGTCAACGAGTCAGTTAGTCAATGAATCAATGAGTCAATGAGCTAGTGAGTCAATGAGTTAAAGAGTCAACCCGTCAGTGAGCGTGGATCATTGTGGTGTGTTCATCACTGTGGTGTGTTCATCACTGCGGTGTGTTCATCAATGTGGTGTGTTTATCGTTGCGGTGTGTTCATCACTGCGGTGTGTTCATCACTGTGGTGTGTTCATCATTGTGGTGTGTTTATCACTGTGGTTTGTTCATCACTGTGGTGTGTTCATCGCTGTGGTGTGTTCATCACTGTGGTGTGTTCATCACTGTGGTGTGTTCATCACTGTGGTGTGTTTATCACTGTGGTTTGTTCATCACTGTGGTGTGTTCATCGCTGTGTTGTGTTCATCACTGTGGTGTGTTCATCATTGTGGTGTGTTCATCACTACGGTGTGTTCATCACTGTGATGTGTTCATCACTGTGGTGTATTTATTATTGTGGTGTATTCATCACTGTGTTGTGTTTATCATTGTGGTGTGTTCATCATTGTGGTGTGTTCATCACTGTGGTGTGTTTACCATTGTGGTGTGTTCATCACTACGGTGTGTTCATCACTGTGATGTGTTCATCACTGCGGTGTGTTCATCACTGTGATGTGTTCATCATTGTGGTGTGTTCATCACTACGGTGTGTTCATCACTGTGATGTGTTCATCACTGTGATGTGTTCATCACTGCGGTGTGTTCATCACTGTGGTGTGTTCATCATTGTGGTGTATTTATTATTGTGGTGTGTTCATCACTGTGGTGTGTTTATCATTGTGGTGTGTTCATCACTGTGATGTGTTCATTACTGTGGTGTATTTATTATTGTGATGTGTTCATCACTGTGGTGTGTTTATCATTGTGGTGTGTTCATCACTACGGTGTGTTCATCACTGTGATGTGTTCATCACTGTGGTGTATTTATTATTGTGGTGTGTTCATCACTGTGGTGTGTTTATCACTGTGGTTTGTTCATCACTGTGGTGTGTTTATCACTGTGGTTTGTTCATCACTGTGGTGTGTTCATCGCTGTGTTGTGTTCATCATTGTGGTGTGTTCATCACTACGGTGTGTTCATCACTGTGATGTGTTCATCACTGTGGTGTATTTATTATTGTGATGTGTTCATCACTGTGGTGTGTTTATCATTGTGGTGTGTTCTTCACTACGGTGTGTTCATCATTGTGATGTGTTCATCACTGTGGTGTATTTATTATTGTGATGTGTTCATCACTGTGATGTGTTCATCACTGTGGTGTGTTTATCATTGTGGTGAGTTCATCACTGTGATGTGTTCATCACTGTGGTGTGTTTATCATTGTGGTGTGTTCATCACTACGGTGTGTTCATCACTGTGGTGTGTTCATCATTGTGGTGTGTTCATCATTGTGGTGTATTTATTATTGTGGTGTGTTCATCACTACGGTGTGTTCATCACTGTGATGTGTTCATCACTGTGGTGTATTTATTATTGTGGTGTGTTCATCACTGTGGTGTGTTTATCATTGTGGTGTGTTCATCACTGTGATGTGTTCATCACTGTGGTGTATTTATTATTGTGGTGTGTTCATCACTGTGGTGTGTTTATCATTGTGGTGTGTTCATCACTGTGATGTGTTCATTACTGTGGTGTATTTATTATTGTGATGTGTTCATCACTGTGGTGTGTTTATCATTGTGGTGTGTTCATCACTACGGTGTGTTCATCACTGTGATGTGTTCATCACTGTGGTGTATTTATTATTGTGGTGTGTTCATCACTGTGGTGTGTTTATCATTGTGGTGTGTTCATCACTGTGATGTGTTCATCACTGTGGTGTATTTATTATTGTGGTGTGCTCATCACTGTGGTGTATTTATTATTGTGGTGTGTTCATCACTGTGATGTGTTCATCATTGTGGTGTGTTCATCACTACGGTGTGTTCATCACTGTGATGTGTCCATCACTGTTGTGTATTTATTATTGTGGTGTGTTCATCACTGTGGTGTGTTTATCATTGTGGTGTGTTCATCATTGTGGTGTATTTATTATTGTGGTGTGTTCATCACTACGGTGTGTTCATCACTGTGATGTGTTCATCACTGTGGTGTATTTATTATTGTGGTGTGTTCATCACTGTGGTGTGTTTATCATTGTGGTGTGTTCATCACTGTGATGTGTTCATCACTGTGGTGTATTTATTATTGTGGTGTGTTCATCACTGTGGTGTGTTTATCATTGTGGTGTGTTCATCACTGTGATGTGTTCATCACTGTGGTGTATTTATTATTGTGATGTGTTCATCACTGTTGTGTGTTTATCATTGTGGTGTGTTCATCACTACGGTGTGTTCATCATTGTGATGTGTTCATCACTGTGGTGTATTTATTATTGTGGTGTGTTCATCACTGTGGTGTGTTTATCATTGTGGTGTGTTCATCACTGTGATGTGTTCATCACTGTGGTGTATTTATTATTGTGGTGTGTTCATCACTGTGGTGTATTTATTCTTGTGGTGTGTTCATCACTGTGATGTGTTCATCATTGTGGTGTGTTCATCACTACGGTGTGTTCATCACTGTGATGTGTTCATCACTGTGGTGTATTTATTATTGTGATGTGTTCATCACTGTGGTGTGTTCATCACTGTGGTGCGTTCATCACTGTGGTGTGTTCATCACTGCGGTGTGTTAATCATTGTGGTGTGTCCATCGCTGTGGTGTGTTCACCCCTAGCGTTCAGCTGCGATCCGGTGGTGATAGCTATAAGCCCGAAGAGGAAACATGTCTGCCTCTTGTCCCTCGAGTCGTCTTCATGTAAAGGTTAATAATAAAAGAGATTACCACACATGAGGTATGATCGATATCGGGTTAGTGATGGGCCTTAAGGTAACATTCTAAGTACCGGAACTCAGTTAGCTACTGTGCAGTGACCAGATGTCTGTGGTTGTAGGTTAAGCAGGCGCCGGAATCCGAACTTTGAGACGTTAACGTGACCACATAGCTGTGATAACTAGTTTCTTTCTATAACAATATGTACATGTATTTCAGCGAACAATTGCTGTGTGTCTATCTGGGTCTTTGCACATCCCCAGCCGCCAAAGTTTTATCTATTTGATTTACATGTTAAATGATGATACATATTGACAAAAGAATTGACGCGTGCATTAGTCGTACCTATTACACTTTCAAAGAAGCGAGTTTTGACTGTTAATCTCACCATCCCTACCGTGCTAAATGTTCGCCATTACTTCTTTTTATTGGCTTATGGGACTGCGTCATATTACGTATGACAGGCTGTTCTCCAGTTGGTAGTTTGGTCCCAAGTATAATGTCAATGCTTACCATAGACCGTTAAACAATGTTAGCATGTTTTATGTAATCGCATATGTTGTGCGTAAGACGTTATTGGGGTATATTGTAACATTCTTGGAACACATTACTGCACCACATACGACCTCTCACTGAACAAAAATGTATTACATTAAGGATTTCATCACGCACTTGCTAACTGCAATATATAACTGCTGTCCAGCTGGCATAAACAACGTTTCGATCGGATAAAAAGAGAATGCACTCCTGAAATATGTCGTTTTGTGCTACAACTTGCCTCAGTTTCCCCTACACATTATGTAGAGTTAGTGGAGACGACACAAAATCATTCACCATTATGACATATTAGGCATAATTGTTTTTGAGTTACTGATGTGTCTCTGCGCAGACTAATGACACCTTTCTAAGACACGGACTGGCCAACTCGTTACTGAGGACAGTACAATCTTGGCTGGAGAGAGTCGCAATCAGTCGTTTTGCCCATAACATGTGTCGACCAAATTCTGGACGTCCTCAGCGGTGTGCTAAAACCTTCCCCACGGTGGAGTTGATATTTGGCCAACTGCTCGAATTCAATGATATGCAGTTGGCCGCTATCTGCACTTTCCACTGGTTACACCGTATTAGCTGTGGCGCGTCTCTCGTAGATATCCGTCAAATTATGGAGGCCGTTCGATCTCTCTCAAGGGTGATCGCCTAAGTTAGCTATGAGTCCCTCAGGATACCCGGGGCAGGCAGCAGCCAAACGGACGGAACCTGTCGTCTCGGGCTGTGGGAAACATACGACTGTCCTCAGCGGTGGACTGACGTAATCAGGCACACATGGTACAACCAGTATCGCCGCTACTAGCGCATCGGATTCTCAATCGAGAGAACCCGGGTGCGAATCATGTGCTGCCGTGTCGAACGTTGGGCAAGGCTACAAACAGGATGGATATGTCTATACAAATAGTCTTCTCGCATTAATTACAGCGTGGCTGAATGCTTCCCACAGAAATCGAGATCGTGTTCGATTGAGCAGATTTACCAGGGAGTAAAATTAAAAGCGCTTTGAGCGATCATAAGGACTGAATACTGCGCTATGTAAGAAAGTACCTGTATCTTTACTTTACACTGGTGATATGTAATAGGCTGAGAGAAATGCGCGACGTCTGAACATGCAACAAACAGATCCAGGGGGGACGACGATTATATAAGAACACAAGTCATTGGAGGAGGAGAGTCTAAGAACGCATCTGAAGGTGGTTTGTCTAAGAACATATTGGAAGAGGATCTAAGTAAACATTCAATGAGAACGATCCCGGCATTGACCCCACACTGGACTGGGAATAAAAGACGGAAAGACAGCTGGTAACTGATAACAATGTTAAATGGTCCATCGCAGCCAATCAGCGACATACCCGTGTTCAGAAATTAGTGCAGGGGTCAAATTGTCAGAACCGGTCACTACGAATACATGTGCGCTAGGTGTCGCAGGAATAGTGCAGACATACAGAGTCCATTGTCTCGACGGAAAACGCGTCGACTGTCGAGTTAGACAACGATCACGAGAAGAATTAATGAGAGTTCGCCAGTGGACAAAGGGTGGACGATTTCATATATTACCGGCTGTATACCGCGAATGAGCTTCATGCATCGGAACAGTATGAGCTAAATATGTCCACTAGAAAACAGGTGACACTAATTTATTAATTCTATATAACTGATTTAGGTTAAAGATCACGTTTCTGTACATAGACAATTTCTATCAAGATTTACACTGTTCAATGCAACACTAGCGAACACTACACTATGCGTTCTTTACGCGTGATACTAAACAACGCAACACATTTCACAACACAACACCATATATCATAACACAGTGAAGAGTGTCCCCGTACACCAGCAATAACACTTACACAGTGAACAATATCCCCGTACACCAGCAATAACACTTACACAGTGAACAATATCCCCGTACACCAGCAATAACACTTACACAGTGAACAATATCCCCGTACACCAGCAATAACACTTACACAGTGAACAATATCCCCGTACACCAGCAATAACACTTACACAGTGAACAATATCCCCGTACACCAGCAATAACACTTACACAGTGAACAATATCCCCGTACACCAGCAATAACACTTACACAGTGAACAATATCCCCGTACACCAGCAATAACACTTACACAGTGAACAATATCCCCGTACACCAGCAATGACACTTACACAGTGAACAATATCCCCGTACACCAGCAATAACACTTACACAGTGAACAATATCCCCGTACACCAGCAATAACACTTACACAGTGAACAATATCCCCGTACACCAGCAATGACACTTACACAGTGAACAATATCCCCGTACACCAGCAATAACACTTACACAGTGAACAATATCCCCGTACACCAGCGATAACACTTACACCGTGAACAATATCCCCGTACACCAGCGATAACACTTACACAGTGAACAATATCCCCGTACACCAGCAATGACACTTACACAGTGAACAATATCCCCGTACACCAGCAATAACACTTACACAGTGAACAATATCCCCGTACACCAGCAATAACACTTACACAGTGAACAATATCCCCGTACACCAGCAATAACACTTACACAGTGAACAATATCCCCGTACACCAGCAATAACACTTACACAGTGAACAATATCCCCGTACACCAGCAATGACACTTACACAGTGAACAATATCCCCGTACACCAGCAATAACACTTACACAGTGAACAATATCCCCGTACACCAGCAATAACACTTACACAGTGAACAATATCCCCGTACACCAGCAATAACACTTACACAGTGAACAATATCCCCGTACACCAGCAATAACACTTACACAGTGAACAATATCCCCGTACACCAGCAATAACACTTACACAGTGAACAATATCCCCGTACACCAGCAATAACACTTACACAGTGAACAATATCCCCGTACACCAGCAATGACACTTACACAGTGAACAATATCCCCGTACACCAGCAATAACACTTACACAGTGAACAATATCCCCGTACACCAGCAATAACACTTACACAGTGAACAATATCCCCGTACACCAGCAATAACACTTACACAGTGAACAATATCCCCGTACACCAGCAATGACACTTACACAGTGAACAATATCCCCGTACACCAGCAATAACACTTACACAGTGAACAATATCCCCGTACACCAGCAATAACACTTACACAGTGAACAATATCCCCGTACACCAGCAATAACACTTACACAGTGAACAATATCCCCGTACACCAGCAATAACACTTACACAGTGAACAATATCCCCGTACACCAGCAATGACACTTACACAGTGAACAATATCCCCGTACACCAGCAATGACACTTACACAGTGAACAATATCCCCGTATACCAGCAATGACACTTACACAGTGAACAATATCCCCGTACACCAGCAATGACACTTACACAGTGAACAATATCCCCGTACACCAGCAATAACACTTACACAGTGAACAATATCCCCGTACACCAGCAATAACACTTACACAGTGAACAATATCCCCGTACACCAGCAATAACACTTACACAGTGAACAATATCCCCGTACACCAGCAATGACACTTACACAGTGAACAATATCCCCGTACACCAGCAATGACACTTACACCGTGAACAATATCCCCGTACACCAGCAATGACACTTACACAGTGAACAATATCCCCGTACACCAGCAATGACACTTACACAGTGAACAATATCCCCGTACACCAGCAATGACACTTACACAGTGAACAATATCCCCGTACACCAGCAATGACACTTACACAGTGAACAATATCCCCGTACACCAGCAATGACACTTACGCAGTGAACAGTATCCCCGCACACCAGCAATGAAAATGTCCGCCCTTTATTTTAATTTTTACTGTGCTATTCCGAACTGTACTCTAAGTTGTAATTGTCACGGTAATCAATTGACAAAAAGTTATATTAATTTGGCATTTTGACTGGCTTACATTTGAACACGTGCGCTCGAACATTTGTGGTCGGTTTAACGTATTTGGATAGTCGATTTATGTTTATTGCCTATGTCGAAGGATATAGAAATATGTATGGTATAACTTGATTCCATTGTTGATGTACTGACTGGTTGACAAGGGCCGTTTTTGGTAACACTGAAACTGTAACAATATTGCACGAAACGGTTCAACAGAGCAATGCCAGGTTATACATTTACCCTGCGTTTTGCAGTAGGTGTTGCCAGATTTAGTACCAGGTTCATTTTTACCATCGCACAGATATAACATCTCCATCGAACAGTGATCATTCAATACAGGAGACCAGAAAGAGGCAGTGCCATGAAAGCAATGCCAATCACACCGGGAAGAAAATATGGTGTTTGTCGGTGCTATAAAGGGATTATAATGCACTGTACAGCGATATCAGTACCCATTGGCAATGCCACTGGCTATAATAATAGGGTCAAGTATGTACGACGCAAGTCTAGGAGGCTACTGGTAGATCCCATCGTTAGGATAACAAGGTACTTTCGTAATTAAAACTTAAATATCGTATCAACTTACTGTACAACGTAAATGGTAGCTTTGACTGTAGTTTAATACCTTGCGTGTTTTCCTTTGCTGCCCGTTGCACAGTGCAGTTGTATTTCGGGTTACTCCACTTGTGTATGCCCCGTGTGCAGTTTCGTTCGCACCGAGAGAAGTGGGCAAAAATGGCGCGTCGTGACAGTTACGTCACTTCCTGGTAACGTTACTCCACAGACGCTTGTCGCCACTGGTCTTCGCGACTTCGAAACAAGATCCTCATCAAATGCAGCGGCCCTGACACGATCAACGGTCCAACTGGAGTTTAGATGGTGTATCTCTGGTATTGTAAACGGACCTACGTGGTATATTGACATGGTGGAATATGACCCTGTGAAAAATAGACTAGTTTAATATGTTGAGAGTGCGATAGAAGTGGCGCACTGGTGTTTCGCTAAAGACGCGTCGGATTTTCAGAAAATCAAATCAAGCATATAACATCTTTCATATATAATAAACGAACGATTTTTGTAGTCTTTCTTATACAAAAAAATCACCTTAGTGTGGGTGTGGTTGAAAACTAGTTGTTTGTATTAATGTCCAAAGTCACAAAGGTAAAAACAGGTCTGAGTTTCAGAAAATCAAACTTATATAGGCATTTTTGGGGGGAAATTGAGTTACATGCGGATAGTCGCAATTCTTCTCTTCACCCGTGCCCAGAGAGATGGAAATTAGTATCTCCATTTGTACTCATTTCAGTTCACGCTCTTCCTCTTCACGAGGACCACACAAAGTTTGCCCGCTGGAAGACAGTCTATGCGAACGAAATGCGCCAAATCCCAACTGAAGTGCTACAGGAATTCCAAAATGGAAATTTTTTCGTGAAGAGGTCAGCATTTCAATCTAACCAGATAGACCCGGAGCATAGCCAATAATGGTTAAATGGGATCGGGAAGTAGGGAGGTGGAATTGTTGGCATCACCAAGACACCCACGGTCTTGAGCAGATAGATGAGCATTGTCCTACAATCTAAGATCACACGTCACGTGAAACACGGGAAATGTACTGTCTCAGCCTATATGAAGAGTCAGTTGACAATGAATCCACAACAGGATGGCAGAAGGCGGGCCGCCAATACAAAGAAACCCTGATGACAGCAGTACTCTCTTTCAAACTCGGTTTTCTGGTCGTTCAGTTTGAGGTAATTAGAGGTCAGCCACTCCCGAATCTCCATGACGCAGGCTTCAAGACGCTGTAGGGCCTCGAATAATGCCGTGGGATTAAGCGCAAACGCACTCATCAGCTGCAGGTCATCAGCATAGTGTGAAACGTTACACCGTGCCTTCTGATGACATCGCCGACTGGTTGGACATACAGAGAGAACAGTACAGGCCCAAGGACGGATCCCTGCGGCACTCCTGTTTTAAGAATGTGATGTTCAGATGCACTCTGGCCAATTACAAAACGCTGCTTGCGGTCTTGCAGATATGATTCCATCCACTGGAGGGCGTAACCTTGAATACCATAGCGCTTGCTGAACCGATTGAGTAGAATAGTGTGGTCAATCGTGTCAAAAGCTGACCTCAGGCCAAGAAGCAAGAGCTGAGTGCCTTCTTTGCGATCCAAGGCCACCCTGACATCATTGCAGACTTTTAACAATGCGGTTTCTGTGGAGTGAAGCTTTTTGTATGCCGACTGAAACGGTTCATTCATATCTTGTGAGTCAAGATGATCAGACAATCGCTGTGCTATTATCTTTTCAATAACCTTGGACAGATGAGACAGACTGCTGACAGGTATGTAGTTATGTAGCACGTCAGGGTCCAGACATGGCTTCTTCAATAGTGGACGAACACGAGCCTCCTTTAAGGACGCTGGCACTGTTCCTTCTTCAAATGACTTGTTGGTAATAGCGGTAATAACTGGTACCAATGATGGCAGGCACTGCTGAATTTGTTTGCCTGGCAGAGGATCGAGTTGACAGTTCTTTGTTAATCCAGACACAATCTTGTGTATCTCGTCTTCCGATGTTGGCACGAGCAAAACAAGAGGTTCATTGAAACATGCCTTCTCTCTCACTGGTGAGTTTGAGCGGTACATCGTTTCTAACTCTGCCCGAATCTGTTGCACTTTGTTAGTGAAGTGTTGCGCGAACTTACTGCAACCATCATCAGTGGATTCAAAGTCCGGATAAATGTTCTTCTGTTCAGCCCCGAGGGACCTCACGAGCCTGAACATCGATTTGTTGTCAGCTCTGCAGAGTGTCTTGATAGTAGTTACTCTTAGCCTTAGCTATGCAACCTGTCGAGGCATTGCGGGCTTCGACATAGAGCTGCCGGTGAACTTCGAGTTTGGTCGTCCTCCAACGATGTTCATACTGGCGTTTCTTCTCTCTAGCCTCCTTCACCTTTCTGTTGTACCATGGACATGGCTTAGTCCCTCTCCTTTACCCTGTTCTTGTTTGGAGCGTGTTTGTCGAAGACCATACGCAAGACTGTATCGTAGATGTTAACCATGTCTGGCGTGCTTTCTGGGTGTCTTTGCAGAATTTGTTCTCACTGGTAGGCGATATCTTCCCGAAAAAAAGATCAATTTGGAAGTGGCGGAAGTCACGTACAAGGATGGCAGTGGGGAGAGTGAATGGCCTGCTCACCGCCAGCACACAGTCAATACAGTGATTATCGGCTATTGACATACGCTTGACCGTCACTGACGTTACTGACTGGTCAACAGCGCGACTAATCACTAGGTCCAGAATATGACCGTGTATGTGTGTCGGATCCCTAACATGTTGAATTAGTTCAAATGTGTCCAACAGATCTACCAGTTTGATAGCTTTTAATGGATCGTCAAAGTGTATGTTGAAGTCACCAACAATGAGTGCTGGCACAACGGAGAGGTTAATGTCACTGAACAATATTTCTAGCTCGTCAATGAAATCTGAAGTTGTGCCAGAGTTCTTGCTTGCGGCCATGTTCGCTACAATGCAAATGCAAAAAAGGCAGTTACAGTTGTTGTAATGACGGATGCAACTGAGAGACACATCGGATACCTTGACAATGTTTGAATAACACTAATGAAAGGTACTTATGTTACAAATGTTACAAATGCTCACTCTGTAACACAACAATGTGTTAAATGTAGACTAATACCTCTATCAATTGTCCACCAAACGAAAAACACAATACAGATGAGAACTGGAACTATTGATATATGTTACCATCTTGAAATATAAGATGGCTACCTCTTTTCTCTTCAATTCAGTTTAAATAAAACACAATTCCTAATCCCAATATGTGGGTATAGCCACTAATATCACATATCTCTGTGGCTTAGAAGTTCAGATATGAGAAAAACAATAATTGATTATGGGGGCCGTTTTGAAATTCAAAACCTATAGCCAATTTATAGATAACAGCATTTCTGGCTTCGGAGAATGTGTGAAGGTGTGTGATAAAACTGAAATCAATGTTTTGTGTGTCCTATTAGTTCAGATATTACACAAATTGTTATTGTACATAGACGCCATTTTAAAATCCAAGATGGACTCCATAAACAATGACCAAAATACTGTTACGAGTAGTTCTGGCTTTGGTGTATGTTTCAGGGGGTGAGTTGAACCTAAAATCAAACTCCCATGTGTCTTAGATATTCAGATATTAATAATTGTGATTGGCCATGGTCACCATTTCAAAATCCAAGATGGCCGCCATAAATACTAATAAAAGTAGCGCTGACGTTTGGGGATGTTTCCGATGTGTGTTGAAGCACTTCTACTATGGTAATGTTCCATGGGGGTTCTATTTAAACTTGATATATACAAAATGTGTGCAGAAATCACCTCAGTATCGGCCACTTTTCATTTGCCATTTTGGTCATAGAGTGACAGGACAAGGTGAAAGACACAAACAATTATGTTAAAAGATAGTCTGTCTAGTTTTCCCAAACAAATGCTTTTAGAACTTTATAGAAACATATTTCTTAGATTTCAGATCAGACTACTACATTTAAGTGCTGCATATTGACATAATAATTGCAATACATTAATGATGCCACACAAATGAGGCATAATACGTATACGATCATTACAGTGTTAATCAAATCTCAATACTCGATCTTTATTCATATTAAAGGAATTAATAAAAACAACAATATGTGACTTGTCGCAGTAGTTTATACTTGTGCCTCAAACCATTAGGTAAGCATTCGAACATTTTTATTGTAATAATTTTGAATTAAAATATCGTCGGTAAATATAGCATTCCTTGGCATTCATCTGCCTTGAGTTACGCTGTGGTGGTCGTCAACTCAGGGTTACACATCGCCTGGTATTGCTCAAGAGTCCCACTCTGGCAAGGCAGTCTCTGTCGCACTTGCTGCGTATATTGCCTATTATACACGCTGTATAGTGCGCTTACATTATTTATTAAATGTGTCTAATGCAATATTGAATTCAATCTTGAATATCGCACTGATGACAGCCAACTTGGTAGAGCAGCTGACTTTCATGCCAACTTACATCGCTCCGTCGGTTTTTTCATGTAATTCTCTCCATTATTTTCTCGCTTTCGCGATTTGCCGCAGCTGCTCAGTGTTGTCGCAGTCGTAAGCCGTATGCCAATGTGCCGCGAGTCAGTGTCAGTGCGCCGGGGGACTGGTTCTAGGCCAGCCGCCTCGTCTCCGGAGTCCATCCGTTGAGAGATACTCGGACGGCTAGGCTTGCTGGCGCCTCATCACCCATGCGTAGGATGTGCCAGAAGAGACGCTTTTGTTGGTCCGTCGTATCAACACTCAGTGGTCGACAACGACGTTGTGCACTATGTAACGCGCGTCGAGCAGTCTAGTGGACTGGATTTTGCGTTATATAAGAACTTTACCTTTTAGCACGACTCGTTGTTCGCCAGCGAATCCAGACTAGTGTATGATAGACAGTGTCCAGTTTGTTTCTTTTGGGTAATGTTAAGTCCAACGTAGGACAACTGACGCTAGGCAGTAACATTGGATACACACACACGTGTTTTATAAAGGCAATCGAAGTTTCTCGTTTATGTGTTGACTTCGCTGCCGTAGGGACTACGTGGAACGGACCGCAGTGAAACAAGCATTTTCCGGCGAGACAGGTCCTCAACGTACGTCTCCGAACAGGGACCCAAATGTCTTGTTCTCCTTTCTTCAGCAACTTGGTTGACTTCAAGGTTGATGATCGCACACAGGCTCCATTTTGTTGACGTTGACGTACGTGAACTAATCTCCCAGTTACGGTGTACAGTTAGGTAAGGTTAGTTGAGATGAAGTCGGTGTCGTCTACATACACTGCCTCACGTCAGGAGTACCGCTCCCGTGTACACGGTAACGAGTACCGGCAATTTATGTACCATCAACAGCTAAGTGAAATGGAGCAGACAATGCGTCTTCAACCCTGGTGTAAAAACTTTCGCATACGACAGAAGAAACAGTTTTAATAGAACGTTGTCTACGTTAAAAAACGAATGCAAAACTCAACAGATTGCATCGACACGAATTCCACCGAACGCGCGTGATAAGCGGATCATTTCGATCATGGACCGGTATTTGTGTCATTGGCACTTACAGCAGCCAGCCACCGACGCCCGCAAGCCACACATGCTGTTGACCGGCCGCGGAGAAATCCGCTTTGGTTTGGCGAAGGGAAATTGTTCACCAGAGATCTGACGCGGAATTGTGAGAGATGACACATTTTGTAGAGTCATCAAGCACTACAACTGTGCATGTACTACTGGTCTTAGGCTATTCAGCGTGTTTCCATCTGTCTTATGTGCGTACTTCGAGTGAGGGACGTTTCACGGAGACTTCGCTGCAGACTATCTCGGCGATGGGTCTGAACAGTTCAGTCGATGCGCACGTCAATCTTTAATTTTCGTTGGCATATCACACACATTGATCAAACGTTTACAAAAGTGCGCCGAATATTCATCAGAGAGAATTCTCTTTGCAGATGATGCCGAGCTAGCAAAACAATTAGGAATACCATCAGCAGCCAATGAACAGATCGCCATGCATGCAAACATGTCGAATTGACCGTCAGCATCAAATGGCAACTGTCATGAGACGGAACTTCATACTGCAGGTCTGTGTTGTTAATATGCCCTTCGCACAAGCAGCAGCTGCCATTTCCAAGCTGAGCAGGAAAGTGTGAAGCTGTAACGAACTTATCGTAGCGGCCAATCTATGTGTATAAGTCTATTTGTGCCTGTATTCTCGGCGTAGCCTAATACAGTAGTGAGGCAGACAACATAAGCAATGCAGAAGTGTTTGAACATGTTTACCTTCACTGCCTGAGACGCATCCTCGGCATCTCTTGGTAGGACAGAGTTATGAACAGAGGTCACGAAGAGTGTTTTCTCCGTCAATACACATGCTGCTACGCCGGCAAATACTGCGATGGCCTGGTCGCGTTCATCGGATTGTTGACGGTCGCATTCCGAAAGATCTCGTGTACGCATGTATGGCATGACGATGGCGGACAACATGGCGAACAGCTCAGAGACAGCTTCCGGTGGTCGACACCATTTCAGGCAAAGAGTTCAAAGAGATATCGGGAGAGTATAGAACAAAAACTCCAGGCTCGTCCTCGGTTTGCTTCTTAAACACCTCCTTCCACTCCGCCAGCGCTTACTGTGATACGCTCCGCCTTCTGGCCAGATCATCTGCTTACATCACCTATCTGAGAACATCCTTCCTGCTTGTCATGTTCTTGATTTATTCCATCGTCAAGAAAATACAGAAAAGCTTAACTTCCTTATTTCAAACCGTTGATAACCTAAAACTTCCCAAGTGTTCTTCCTTTTGTTCTTTCGCATATATTGCTTCCACGTTCGTATCATCTTCTTCTGGCTCTTAGTATGGAACCCTATGTTCTGAGCACCACATTGTCACTGCTACATTCAACTTAGCTTCCAAAAGAAAATTAAAACACTACGCCCCCATGCACTACACGATTGGGGTTATCTGGGTTAAGACATTAACATAAACCATTCGAATTAAAATTCCAGACACTAAGCAAACTTGATCAAATAGAAATCGGAATAAAAATAATAGTTTTTCGGTTCACACGAGCGATTTGCGCGGGTATGGGGGCACGAGGTGTCGCGTG